>JAXRKN010000034.1:32500-48995 GCA_038502055.1 Tanytarsus gracilentus | reverse complement strand
ATAACTATAAACAATAATAGACCCTAATAAATAACTATAAATAACCATAAACCCTATATAAACCATATAAATAAATTAAAAGCATAAACAATTTTTATATTTAAAGTACCCAAAATTGATATAAATAATTAAAACTTATATAAATAAACAAATAAATTTTTAATAATAAAACCCTGTATAACCATTAATAATAAAAAATAATCCTAATATCCTCTAACCCCCAAAAATAATAATAAATAATAAACTAATGTAGGCTAATAAAACATAATAAATAAACATAAAACTAATGATTTAAAACACTTAAACACACCTTAAAAATAAAATAATAATAAATAACAAAAATTTATTAAATAATAAAACATAATTAATAATAAAATATATTTGATAAAAAATATTTCATAAAAAATATTTTAAATAATAAATATTTTAATTAATAAGCATTTTAAGCAATAAATACTATAAACAATAAATACTTTAAATAAGTAATATTTTAAATAACTAATATTTTAAATAAATAATATTTAAAATAACTAATATTTTAATAACTATCATTTTAAAAGATAACTATTTTTTATAGTAAATATTTAAAACAATAAATACCAATAATAATAATAATAAATACCATAAACAACAAACACCATAAACAATAAATATCATAAATAATAAAACCCATAAATATTAAATATTTTAAATAATAAATATTTTAAATAATGAATATTTACATAAATATAAATATTTTTATTATAAAACATTTAAATAATAAAATAAATTAAATAACAAAACATTTAAAATAATTTTACACCTAACTAAAATAATTAAAAACTTAGAACCCTAAAAATTTTAAACAAACTAAAAACTTAAAACAAATAAACACTTAAACCCCTTAAACATTAAACCTGCTTAAAAATTTAAAATAGCCCAAAAATTAAAAATAAACTAAAACCTTAAATAAACTAAAATTTAAAATAAACTAAAATTTAAAATAAACTAAAATTTAAAATAAGCTAAAATTTAAAATAAACTAAAATTTAAAATAAGCTAAAATTTAAAATAAACTAAAATTTAAAATAAACTAAAATTTAAAATAAACTAAAATTTAAAATAAACTAAAATTTAAAATAAACTAAAATTTAAAATAAACTAAAATTTAAAATAAACTAAAATTTAAAATAAACTAAAATTTAAAATAAACTAAAATTTAAAATAAACTAAAATTTAAAATAAACTAAAATTTAAAATAAACTAAAATTTAAAATAAACTAAAATTTAAAATAAACTAAAATTTAAAATAAACTAAAATTTAAAATAAACTAAAATTTAAAATAAACTAAAATTTAAAATAAACTAAAATTTAAAATAAACTAAAATTTAAAATAAACTAAAATTTAAAATAAACTAAAATTTAAAATAAACTAAAATTTTAAATAAACTAAAATTTAAAATAAACTAAAATTTAAAATAAACTAAAATTTAAAATAAACTAAAATTTAAAATAAACTAAAATTTAAAATAAACTAAAATTTAAAATAAACTAAAGCCTAAAACTATCAAATAAACACTAAAACTAAACCCCAATCTTATTTAAAAACTATTAAACTATTACACCAAATTTAATAAATAACTTTAATAAAAGCAAACCCCCGCTTAATTAAAAGTAATATAAAAGAATTATTATTATTGGGGGAAATCAACCCAGAAAGCCGATTTTAATTTATACTCTCCTATTTGTTTGTTTTGTTTAATTTTAAATTTATTTTATTTTAAATTTATTTAATTTAATTTAATTTTAATTTTAATTTTAATTTTATTTTTTATTTTAATTTTATTTTTTATTTTAATTTTATTTTAATTTTATTTAATTTTAATTTTAATTTTATTTTAAATTATTATTTAAGTTATTTTAATTTAATTTTTATTAATTATTTTATTAATTATTTTATTAATTATTTTAATTTATTAATTATTTTAATTTATTAATTATTTTAATTTATTAATTATTTTAATTTATTAATTATTTTAATTTATTAATTATTTTAATTTATTAATTATTTTAACCATTTTAGTTTCTATTTGCCCTTATTTTATTTACGCTTTCTAACTTATTCACTTTAAATTATCTCTAAATACTCCTATGTATAAAGCAAAATACTATAGGTGCATCTATTATAAAAGCTACCTTTATTAAATTAAACATAAGCCTCAAATAAATCTCTCAAACTAAACCTTAAATGATAAAGGGCCAATACTGGCCCCAAACTACCCCTCAAACAATAAATCACAGATAAAACCTCAAGAGGATCCTCAAATAAGCCTCAAACAGTAGCCCTAAAACACACCCAACAGGGCCCTCAAATATAAACCTCATTAAATAAAACATCAAGGCTAAATCTTATTAGCCTCAAAACAGATTATAGTTAAATAGCCCTCTAAAGTAAAAATTACCACCGTTCCAATTATAAGGTTATAAGGATAAACCGTCTCATAAAACCTAACCCTAATAAAGATTTCAAACTACTAAATACAAGCCACCCCTAATCAACCTTATTTTACTTATTAAAAACCCTTTATACAAACAAATACTAAATTTAAACCTATTTTAACTATAGACCTATAAGCTTTTATTGCAATAACATAACAACGCCCACAAAATAAACCCTTTAATAATCTATGAGTTTGCTTATTTATTTAT
Organism: Tanytarsus gracilentus; assembly: GCA_038502055.1. Taxonomy (NCBI): domain Eukaryota; kingdom Metazoa; phylum Arthropoda; class Insecta; order Diptera; family Chironomidae; genus Tanytarsus; species Tanytarsus gracilentus. Next base: position 46,306 of record JAXRKN010000034.1, on the reverse strand, counting down.
ACAGTTAAACACTACAAGCAAAATAAGTTTTATTTAACCCCAAAAAACTTAAAATAAACTCCGTCTTTCAGCCCCTTAAGGTTAAAATCTTTATTTAGCCCGTGTTTAAAATAAACTAAAAAATAAATGAATTGCCTGAAAAAGGAATACCTTGATAGGGTGTCTCATGTAGTTTAACACTATATTCATTAAAAGACGTAATAAAACTTTAACAAAGCCAAACCCTAATTATATTTAACAGAATTAAACTGCCCCTATAAAAATCAAAATCTTATGTGCTTCTTACACTAAAATATAAAAAGATAAGCTAAGGTAAGCTCCTAGGTTCATACCCTATTTATAAAGGTTTAACCCCTTTTCTTTTTAATTTTAAAAACCTCTTACAAACTTCTATTTTTTATTTCTTTAATCCTTGGAACTTTAATCAGAATTAGATCCTCCTCGTGAATAGGTGTGTGAATGGGCTTAGAGATCAACCTTTTATCTTTTATCCCTCTTTCTCTCAATTCAAATAACTTATTCTCTTCTGAAGCTTCGATTAAATACTTCCTTACCCAAGCACTAGCTTCCAGAGCTCTTTTATTCTCTATTATTCTTTTTAGCTCAAAAAATGAATTCTCTAATAAAATAAGTATAATCTCTATCTTATTTAACTTAGTTTTTATTTCAGCCTTAATAATAAAAAGAGGGGTGGCCCCTTTTCACTTTTGATTCCCTAATGTAATAGAAGGGTTAAATTGAAACATCAATTTCATTTTAATAACTTGACAAAAAATTGCCCCTATTGTCTTATTATCGTTTTGTTTAAACCCTTTTATGTTTAACATAAGAATTATTTTATCAATTTTTGTAGGATCTATTAGAGGCTTAAATCAAACATCCCTTCGTAAATTAATGGCTTTCTCATCAATTAGACACCTAGGTTGACTAATAAGAAACATATTAATTAACGAAAATACTTGAAAAACTTATTTTATTTTATACTCTTTTCTTTCTCTAACTGTTATTTTATTATTTAATACTTTTAAAATATTTAATATAAACCAAATTTTTAACTTCATGACTAAAAAAAAATATGAAAAGCTTTTATTTTTCCTGCCCCTTCTCTCTTTAGGAGGCCTCCCTCCTTTTTTAGGATTTTTCCCTAAATGGGTTACTATCCAAGCCCTAATTCAAATAAATTTTTTATTGCTAACCTTTTTATTAGTTAATTTTACATTAATTACTCTTTACTTTTACTTGCGCCTTTCTTATTCCTCTTTTCTTATAAACCATAATACTCAAGCCTGAAATTTTTCTTGGAATTTTTTTTATTTAAAACCTTTTAAACCTTTAACTATTATAATTATAATATCTGTTTTTGGTTTAATTTTTATTAATCTAAGATTTTTCTTTTACTAAAACTTTAAGTTAAAAAAACTAATAGCCTTCAAAGTTATAAATAAAAAATATTTTTAAGTTTTAAAATAAGCTTAAATAAAACATTCCTCTAGATTTGCAATCTAACGCCATAAAATTGACTATTAAGCCTTAAAAACAAATTGATTAAAAAGAAAAATTCTTATATATAGATTTACAATCTACTGCTTTTATCAGCCATTTAACCCCACCACTAAATTGCAACAATGACTATTTTCAACTAATCACAAAGATATTGGAACTCTTTACTTTATTTTCGGAGCTTGGTCAGGAATAATCGGAACCTCTTTAAGTATGCTAATTCGTGCAGAGCTGGGCCACCCAGGAACTTTCATCGGAGACGACCAAATTTATAACGTAATTGTTACAGCTCACGCTTTTATTATAATTTTCTTCATGGTAATACCTATTTTAATTGGGGGTTTTGGTAATTGACTTTTACCTTTAATACTTGGAGCCCCAGATATAGCCTTCCCTCGAATAAATAATATAAGTTTCTGGCTACTCCCTCCTTCTTTATCTCTGCTTCTTTCTAGTGCCATTGTAGAAAACGGAGCAGGAACAGGGTGAACTGTCTACCCGCCCCTATCAGCTAATATCGCGCATAGAGGAGCTTCCGTTGACTTAGCTATCTTTTCCCTCCACTTAGCAGGTATTTCTTCTATTTTAGGGTCAGTAAATTTTATTACTACTGCTATTAATATACGAGCAAATGGGATCACTTTAGACCGGATACCTTTATTTGTTTGATCTGTAATTATTACAACAATCCTATTACTTTTATCCCTCCCAGTCCTAGCTGGGGCTATTACAATACTTTTAACAGACCGAAACTTAAACACTTCTTTTTTTGACCCTGCGGGAGGGGGTGACCCAATTCTTTATCAACACCTATTTTGATTTTTTGGACACCCTGAAGTTTACATTTTAATTTTACCGGGGTTTGGGATAATTTCCCACATTATTAGACAAGAAAGAGGGAAAAAAGAAACTTTTGGAACTTTAGGAATAATTTATGCTATGCTTGCTATTGGATTACTTGGCTTTATTGTATGAGCCCACCATATATTTACAGTAGGGATAGATGTGGACACCCGGGCCTATTTTACATCTGCAACTATAATTATTGCTGTCCCTACAGGAATCAAAATTTTTAGTTGACTAGCTACTTTACATGGAACCCAAATTAACTACTCCCCTTCTATTATTTGAGCTTTAGGGTTTGTTTTTTTATTCACGGTTGGTGGAATTACAGGGGTAATTTGCCCACTTAGTCCCTCAAGGAACCCCTTCAATTCTTATGCCTTTTATAGTGTTAATTGAAACTATTAGTAATATTATTCGACCAGGTACTTTAGCTGTCCGGCTTTCAGCTAATATAATTGCGGGACATCTATTATTAACACTTTTAGGAAACACGGGAAATTCCCTTACAATATTTTTAACAACAATTTTAATTTTCACCCAATTACTTTTATTAACCCTTGAATCTGCAGTTGCTATTATCCAAGCATACGTTTTTACAATTTTAAGAACACTTTATTCTAGAGAAATCATTTAAAGTTAATACCTATGTCAACACAAGCCAACCACCCTTTTCATTTAGTAAATTATAGCCCTTGGCCTTTAACAGGAGCAATTGGAGCCCTAACTCTTACAGCAGGGTTAACAAAATGGTTTCACCAATATTCAATAGATGTTTTTATTTTAGGAAACCTAATTACTATATTAACTATATTTCAATGATGGCGAGATATCTCACGTGAAGGAACCTTCCAAGGACACCACACTCTTCCTGTAACACTAGGTCTTCGCTGAGGAATAATTCTTTTTATTGTCTCTGAAATTTTTTTCTTTATCAGCTTTTTCTGAGCTTTTTTCCATAGAAGTCTCTCCCCGACAATTGAACTAGGAAAAATTTGACCCCCTTTAAGAATTGAAGCTTTTAACCCCTTTCAAATTCCTTTATTAAACACCGCAATTCTTCTTTCCTCAGGAGTAACTGTTACTTGAGCTCATCATAGTTTAATAGAAAATAACCACTCTCAAACTACTCAAGGTTTATTTTTTACAATTATCCTAGGCATTTATTTTACCTCCCTACAAGCTTACGAATACTCTGAAGCTTCTTTCACAATCGCAGATGCTATTTATGGTTCCACTTTTTTTATAGCTACGGGTTTCCATGGGATCCACGTTTTAATTGGGACCTCTTTTTTAACAGTTTGTTTAATCCGCCATTTAAAAAACCATTTTTCAAAAAACCATCATTTTGGTTTTGAAGCTGCCGCTTGATACTGGCATTTTGTAGATGTAATCTGACTATTTTTGTACATTTCAATTTACTGGTGAGGGGGTTAATAACATAAATTTATATAATATAAAAAGTATATGTAACTTCCAATTACAAAGTTTAAACTAAATTTAATATAAATAATCTTTAATTTAATAATTATAGGTTTAAGTATTTTTATCATTGCAATAATTGTAATAACTATTTCTTCCATTTTAAGAAAAAAAAATTATACAGAACAAGAAAAAAGATCCCCTTTTGAATGTGGGTTTAACCCATTAAGATCCTCCCGCCTACCTTTCTCAATTCGATTTTTTTTAATTGCAATTATTTTCTTAATTTTTGACGTTGAAATTACTTTAGTTCTCCCTATAGTTATTTCAATAAAATACTCAAACTTTAAAATTTGAATTATAACTAATTCAATCTTTATTTTTATCCTTTTAATCGGGTTATTCCACGAATGGGCCCAAGGAGCTTTAAACTGAACTTTTTAAAGAGTATAGTTAAGTATAACCTTTGATTTGCATTCAAAAAGTATTGATTATATCAATTATTCTTAACACACACAAATAAGAAGCAATTATGCCTTTAGTTTCGACCTAAAATTTGATGACAATATCATCCTTATTTTATACCCTCTAAATTAACTATTTAATTTAAGTAACTTTTATTTTAAACAGCTATTCTTACTTACACCTAAATAATAAAATTATCTTTATCAGCTTTATTAAAATAAAACCCTCTAATTTAAATAAATTTCAACAAACTTTTAATTTTTTCAAAATTTTAAAATACAAAACTAAACCTAAATAATTTAATTAAAACCAAAGAAGAGGTTTGTCACTGTTAATGACAATAATGAAGATTACTTCTAATTAAAGAAGTCTGATACCCAAGAAAAAGCTGCTAACTTTTCTCTTTAATGGTGAAAGTCCATTTATACTTCTTTTTATATAGTTTATTAAAACATTATATTTTCATTATAAAAATAAAGAATAATCTTTTATAAAATAAAACAAAATAATTATTTAAGAATTTTTTTAATTTCCACAGCTGCTTCAAAACCATACTCTAATATAAGCTACTTAAATAAATAATTTAAAATAAAACCACAATAAGAAAAAATAAAAATATTAATCAAAAGACAAATAGCACAAAATAAAATTTTAAATTATTAAATTGAAACATTTGATTTAACTTAGAAAACTCTATAAAATAAAAAAATAACTGTTGAACACCGAAACTCTCCAATCACCCCTGATCTAAACTATTTAAAACCTTTAACCCCTTTTCTACAGGAAATTTAATAAAACCGATAGTAGAAATCAAAGGCAAAAACCACATAGAACCAGAAAAAAAAGAAAAAAAATAATAATTTATTGACTTATTTACAGATAGAAATTTAACCAAAGAAACAATAAACCCAACTATCCCCCCTAAAATACAAATAATTAAAGTAAAACTCTTTATAACAGAAGTTATTCTCATTATAAAGGAAAAAGGAAAAATCAATCAATTTAAAAAAGCCCCTCCTGAAATAGCAAATATTAGAAGGCCTAATATTCTCTTTCCTATCACTAAACTTCTTTCTTTTAACCCTAAACTAACAGCACGGTTTATTTGTATAATAAAACAATAATAAAATAAACGAAAAGAATACGATACAGTTAACCCTGTTGAAAAGAAAAATAAAAAAAAAGAAAATAAATTTATTTCTGAAATTATAACTATCTCTAAAATTAAATCCTTTGAATAGAACCCTGCTAAAAAAGGAAACCCACAAAGAGCTAAATTAGCAATATTAAGACAAGATACAGTCAAAGGTATGAATAGAACTAAACTCCCCATATCCCGAATATCCTGTGAATTTTTCATATTATGAATAATAGCCCCAGCGCATATAAAAAGCAAAGCCTTAAACAAGGCATGAGTCAATAAATGAAAAAAAGCTAACTTAACAAACCCTAACGATAAAGTTCTTATTATTAAGCCTAGTTGTCTCAAAGTAGAAAGAGCAATAATTTTCTTTAAATCAAATTCAAAATTTGCACCTAAGCCAGCCATAAATATTGTCAACCCAGAAAAAAGTAACAAAATTTTAGAAAAAATAGTCCCCACAAATAAAGAATTAAACCGGATTAATAAATAAACCCCTGCTGTTACTAAAGTTGACGAATGAACAAGAGCTGAAACAGGGGTAGGGGCAGCTATTGCTGCGGGTAATCAGGAAGAAAAAGGGATTTGAGCTCTCTTAGTTATAGCCGCAAAAATAATCAATAGGCTAATAGCCTGTATCTCCAAATCTATTTTTATTATATCAACATAAAATAAAAAATTTCAACTCCCATAATTTAACATTCAAGCAATAGCCATTAAAAAGGCAACATCCCCTAATCGATTAGAGAGGGCTGTTAATATCCCCGCATTATAAGATTTTATATTTTGATAATAAATTACTAAACAATAAGAAACCAAACCTAGACCATCTCAACCTAACAAAATTCTAATTAAATTAGGGCTTAAAATTAATATTATCATAGAAAATACAAACAATAAAACTAATAAAATAAAACGATTAATTATTAAGTCACCCGATATATAATCTTTTCTGTAATAAATAACTAAGGAAGAAATTAACAAAACAAAAGATATAAAAAATAAACTTATTCAATCAAAAATAAAAACAAACACAATAGAACTTCTATCTAATCTAAATATCTCCCATTCTAAAAAATAAACTTTATCAAAAACCAAAAAATTTAAACCTATTAAACCACTGATTAATCTAATAAAAAATAAAATCAAAAAAAATAAAAAACAAATAGAAACAAAATCCACGATTTAAAATAATTTATTATTATATCTTTGACACCACAAACCAAAATTTTTTTTAAACTATTTAAACACATCATTTATCTAATAAGTAAAAACTATTAAGTCTCTTTTTAAAATTAATAAATTTAAAGGTAGCCAATGCAACATTAAAACGAGATATTCCCGATTAAACCCAAACGAAAAACTAAAACAGCCTCTAAAAAATTTACCGTGTTGTCTAAAAGAATATAGATAAAGAGAATAAACCGCTCTAAAAAAAGAAATTAAACATAAAAAAACTATTAAAAATTTAGACCACGTCAAAAAACTATTAATTAAACCAATCTCCCCTAATAAATTTAAAGAAGGGGGCGCTGCTATATTTCTTGAACAAAGCAAAAACCACCATATAGCTAACCCAGGAAAAACTCTCAATATTCCTTTACTAATTAACAAGCTTCGTCTCCCTAACCGTTCATATAAAACATTTACTAAATAAAACAACCCTGAAGAACACAAACCATGTGCAATTATTAAACAAAAAGAAAACCCTCACCCCCATTTAGTTAACAACATCAAACCTCCAATAACCAAACCTATATGTGCGACTGAAGAATAAGCCACTAATGCTTTCAAATCCATTTGACGTAAACAAATTAAACTAACTAACACTCCCCCCAACAAACTAAAAACTACTCAAAAAAGATTAAATGATAAAGATAAAATTACCAGTAAAGGAAAAATCCGCAATAGTCCATAACCCCCTAATTTTAATAACACCCCAGCTAAAATTATTGAACCAGAAACGGGGGCTTCAACATGAGCCTTTGGCAATCATAAATGAACTCCGTACAAAGGCATCTTAACAAGAAATGCAAAAATTAGAAAAAAATAAAATATAAAACTCTCAATAGAATAATCTCTAACTATAAAAAAAATTAAAGAATTAGCCCGATTAAAAATATAAAATAAACCTATCAATAAAGGAAGAGAGGCAAATAAAGTATAAAATAATAAATAAAGTCCCGCCTGTAATCGTTCAGGTTGATAGCCTCACCCCAAAATTAAAAATAAAGTAGGAATTAAACTTCTCTCAAAACATAAATAAAATATAAACAAATTCAAACAACTAAAAGTTAAAACTAAAAATCCTAACAAAATAAATACATTTAATAAAAAATAAGTAACTTTAAAATTAAAAAATAAAACCCCACTTCTAGCCATAACTATTAAAGCACAAACCCAAAAACTTAAAATAATTAAACCCAAAGATAAAATATCAACCCCAAAACCTAAACCCAAAGAAAATAAATTTAAATTTAAACTTAACAATAACATTAAAAAACACCCCAAAAACATAATATTTTGTACCATCCAAAATATATTTCCTAAAAAACAAACAGGTATTAAAAATAAAATAAACAAAAGAATTTTTAACATTGAAGCATAGAAAAATTTAAAAAATAATCATTACCATGAGTTCGAATTATTGAAACTAAAATGGATAATCCTAAAACCCCCTCACAAACAGAAAAAGTCAAAAAATACATACAAAAATACATCTCAAAAATAACTATATTTAAATAAAAAAATAACACAAAAAAAAGAGTTAAAACAATAAACTCTAAACTCAATAAAACATTTAATAAATGCTTATAAGAATAAACAAAAGAAAATAAACCAATAAAAAACATATAGTAAAATAAATAAATTATTAACATTAAATTTAAATAGTTTAATAAAAACTTCGGCCTTGTAAGTCAAAAATAAGAAACCTTCTTTTTAAATATCAGAAAGGAAAAATAAATTTCTTCTTTAATCCCCAAAATTAATATTTTAAATAAACTACTTCCTGTAAATTATTCAAATAACACTCTTTTTTTTATTAACCTTAAACACCTTTCTATTTTTAATAATAAACCACCCTCTAACACTAGGGCTTATACTAATAACCCAAACCCTTTTAATTGCCCTATTCACAGGATCCTTTACACTAATATACTGATTTTCCTACTCTTTATTTTTAATTTTTATAGGGGGAATACTGGTCCTTTTTATATACATAACCTCTCTTGCTTCTAACGAAAGATTCACCTTCTCACTTAACCCGAAAATATTAACTATTTTTTTATTACTTTTAATGACTATAACAATTAGATTAATATTAATAGACTGAAAAAACACGATATTCAATAATAAGCCCACAAGTAAAGAAACGTTTTCTCTTTGAACCTTTAATACCCTATCAGAAACCAACTATCTCATATTAAATAAAATATATAATTTACCTATAAATTTTATTACTATTTTATTAGTAAATTACTTATTTCTAACTTTAATCGCCACAGTAAAAATTACAAATATTTTTAGAGGCCCCTTACGGACAAAAACTAACTTTTATGAATAAACCAATACGAAAAACCCACCCGCTATTTAAAATTTTAAACAATGCTTTAGTAGATTTACCGGCTCCTTCTAATATTTCCAGTTGATGAAATTTTGGTTCTTTATTAGGACTTTGTTTAATAGCCCAAATTTTAACAGGTTTATTTTTAGCGATACATTATACAGCAAATATCGAAATAGCCTTTAATTCTGTAAACCACATTTGCCGTGATGTAAATAGAGGCTGATTACTTCGAACATTACACGCAAACGGTGCTTCAATATTTTTTATTTGTCTTTACATCCACGTAGGCCGAGGCATTTATTACGGCTCATATAAATTTTTTTACACTTGAAATATTGGTATTATTTTGTTATTTTTAACAATAGGAACAGCTTTTATAGGGTATGTTTTACCTTGAGGACAAATATCTTTCTGGGGAGCTACCGTTATCACAAACCTTCTTTCAGCAATCCCCTATATTGGCACTGAAGCCGTTCAATGGCTTTGAGGGGGATTTGCTGTAGATAACGCCACTCTTACTCGATTTTTTACTTTCCACTTTTTACTACCTTTTATTATTTTAGCCTTTACTCTAATTCATTTATTATTTCTCCACCAAACAGGGTCTAATAATCCTTTAGGAATCAACAGCAATAAAGACAAAATTCCATTTCACCCTTACTTTACTTTCAAAGATATCTTTGGGTTTATTATTGTATTAATAATATTAACAAATTTGAATCTTCTCGCCCCTTACTTATTAGGAGATCCAGATAACTTTATTCCAGCTAACCCTTTAGTCACCCCTCCCCACATTCAGCCAGAATGGTATTTTTTATTTGCTTATGCAATTTTACGAGCTATCCCTAATAAGCTAGGAGGAGTCATTGCTTTAGTTCTTTCTATTGCAATTTTATTTATTCTCCCTTTTTCAAATAATTTTAAATTCCAAAGAACTCAATTTTATCCAATTAACCAACTTCTATTTTGAACTTTTTTAATCCTAGTCATTTTATTAACATGAATTGGGGCTTGCCCTGTTGAAACCCCTTATATCTTAACCAGCCAAATTCTAACAACATTTTATTTCTCTTATTACTTATTTAACCCATTAATTTCTTTATGGTGAGAGACCAAAATTAATTAACTATTTAAACCTAAGTCATAAGTTAATGAGCTTGAACACAAGCTTTTGTTTTGAAAACACTAGAAAGAAAAAAAAATTTCTATTAACTTATTATATACTAAAATTAATTATTAAATACTATAAATAAAAGAACATATAAAAACACCAATGAACAAAAACAAAAAACTTAAAGAAATAGGTAAATAACTTTTTCAAGCTATAAACATTAATTTATCATAACGATACCGAGGGAAAGCTCCCCGAACCCAAATAAATAAAAAAGAAATAAATACCAATTTTAAAAAAAATAAAAAAGAAACTACAAAAGAACCAAGAAATAACAATGAAAATAACATACTTATAAATAAAATACTAGCATATTCAGCCAAAAAAATTAAAGCAAAACCCCCCGCACCATACTCAACATTAAACCCAGAAACTAGCTCAGACTCACCTTCAGCAAAATCAAAAGGAGTCCGATTTGTTTCAGCCAATCTAGAAATAAATCACATTAAACAAATAGGTCAAAATAAAAATATAAACCAAATAATTTCTTGATAAATATCTAAATATATTAAATTAAACCCGGACAATAAAAATAAAACAGATATTAATATAAGCACTAAAGCAACTTCATAAGAAATAGTTTGTGCAATAGCTCGTAAAGACCCCAATAAAGAATACAACGAATTAGAAGACCAACCAGCTATTATAACAGTATAAACACCAAAACTTAAACAACAACAAAAAAATAAAGCCCCTAACTCAAAAGAATAAAACTTTATTAAATAAGGGACACACAGCCAAATAAATAAAGCTAAAAAAAGAGATAAAACTGGAGATAAATAATAAACAAAAAAATTTGATAATCTTGGCATTACTTGTTCTTTAGAGAATAGCTTTACAGCATCACAAAAAGGTTGTAAGATACCTAAAAACCCTATTTTATTGGGCCCTTTTCGAATTTGAATATACCCTAAAACTTTACGCTCTAATAAAGTTAAAAAAGCAACACTAACTATAACACAAATAATTAAAAGTAATCTTCTTAAAAAAGGTATAAATAGATCTAAATTTATAAACAATACTATTTAAAAATATAAATTTTTATTCATAAATTCTAAATTTATTACACTAATCTGCCAAAATAGTTTACTTAAAAATTTAAAATACAAACCCAAAAATTTTTCCCCTCTTAATTTTTTTCTAAAATAAAAAAAATAGTTTACTATTTGGTCCTTTCGTACTAAAATAGAAAATTTAAAAAAAGATAGAAACCAACCTGGCTTAAACCGGTTTGAACTCAAATCATGTAAGAATAAAATAGTCGAACAGACTAAAATTTTAAACTTCTACACCTAAAACCTACTCTTAATTCAACATCGAGGTCGCAATCTTTTTTATCGATTTGAACTCTCTAAAAAAATTACGCTGTTATCCCTAAAGTAACTTAATTTTTTAATCTAAAAATTAGGATCAAAAATTAAAAACAATTAAAAAACTATATCAAGAGTTTATTAAATCTTAAAATCACCCCAATTAAATAACCTAAAATTAAAAATATAAATAAACTAATAAAAATTTAAATTTAATATTATAAAGCTTTATAGGGTCTTATCGTCTTTTTTAAATATTTTAGTTTTTTTACTAAAAAAACAATTTCAATTATTTATAAACAATAAAGAATATTTTTTATTAAACCTTTCATTCCAGTCTTCAATTAAAAAACTAATGATTATGCTACCTTTGCACGGTCAAATTACCGCGGCTCTTTAAATTTTCAGTGTGCAGGTTTTATTTTTTAAAAATTTTAAAAAACAATGTTTTTGATAAACATTTAAAAATAAATTTGCTGAATTCATTAATTATAAATTAAACCTTTTTAAAACCTTAAAATTTATTAATTAAATTTACTAATTTAATAATTATTTAATTATAAAATAAATTATTATAATTACTCTTATATACCTTTAACACAAACACTTAATCTGCCTGCATTAACTCATATTTCTAAAAATAAAATATTTTAACCCAAAAATTTATAAAAACATTTTTATTTTTACTGACTATTTTTAAGCCTATAATTTTTTGATATTTTATTAATTTTAAAAAATTTAATTTAAAGCTCAACCCTTAAATTATAATTAAAATACACTAAACTTTTTATCAAATAAAAAATTTTATAAATTCTAATTAAATTAAATTTATTTCTTAAAAAATTATATAACTTTAAAAACGATTAACTTTTAATTTCAAAAATTTTATTTATAATAATTATTCAACAATAAAACATACAAAATTTTAAATCTTTTAAATTATAAAAAAAATTATTTAATTAACAAAATTTTAATTAATCCTGATACACAAGGAACAAAAAATTAATTATTCTTTTTTAAAATTAATTTTTCATTTTATTTCAATTTTCTTTTTCAATACTTTAAACTATAAATTAAACATTATTTTTTCTTAATAATAAACTAAAACATCAACCCAATAAAAATTTTTTTATTAAAACTAAATTAAACACATTAAACCCTTTATTAAATAAATAATTTTCAATTTAAAATGTTTTGCACATTTTTCTTTTTAATGTAAATAAAACACTTTACTAATTAAGCTTTAAATTGTATTTCTAGAAACACTTTCCAGTATTCCTACTATGTTACGACTTATCTCATTTAAATTTAATAATGAGAGCGACGGGCGATATGTGCATATTTTAAAACCTTAGCCAAAAAACTTTTATAAATTTTTTTACTTTTAAATCCCCCTTTAATTTTATATTTAAATAAAATTTCCGTTTTAAATAACTTTTATTGTAACTCATTTCTCTCTTAGACATTAATTACACCTTGATTTGACATTTTAACTAATTATTTATTAAGAAAGTTACTATTTCTAATAAAATATTCTTATGACAACGATATATAAACTGAAAACAAACCTAAGCAAGGTTTTTGTGGATTATCAATTACAGAACAAATTCCTCTAAACAGACTAAAATACCGCCAAATTTTTTAAGTTTTTAAAAATTAATTATTACTACCTATTTTTTATATTAATAATTTAAATAATAGGGTATCTAATCCTAGTTTTTAATTAAAGTTTTTAAGGCTCAAAAAAATAAAATATAAACTTTTAATAATATTTTTAATTTCACCTAAAAATATACTATTATTATTATTTAACTTTATTTTAACTTAAAAATAACAAAAATTTAATCTTATTATTTGTGTAACCGCGATTGCTGGCACAAATTTTATCAATAATTTTAATAATAGCCATAATTTACACTAATAAAAATTATAAAACTAATTACTACTAATTAAAACATATTAGACTAATTAAACTATTTAAATTTAAAAATAATCCCAAAACAATTTATATGTAAAACTTTTTTAAACTAAAATTTTTAACAAAAATAAAACAAATTTTTTTCTAGAAACTTTTTACTTTTTTTTACTTAATTGTAAGGAACAAAAAATTAAAATTTAATTTTTTATTTTTAAAAATATTTTTATTATTTAAACCTTTTATTTTAAAAAGTAAAATAATTAAATAATTTAAATACAAAATCCTTTAATAAATTAAATAAGCTAAATAATCATAAACCTCCTTTATTTTAATAAATTAAACATATAAACTAAACTAAAATAATTTAAATTCCTCTATTAAACTATTCAACTGTACATACAAAATAACAGTTTAGGTATAATAAAACTATAAATATTAAACCAAACTATTTTATTAATTAAACCCTTC
>JAXRKN010000034.1:0-27500 GCA_038502055.1 Tanytarsus gracilentus | reverse complement strand
ATAAAACTATTGACCACAAACTCTTAAACATAACATAAACATAATAATTAATTACAAACACCCAAACACCTTTAAATAAAATTATTAAATAATAACCATTATTTAACTAACTTTGAAATTTCTACTTCTAAAACATTTTACATAAATAATAAATAAAAATATAACTTTAAATACCCACTATTATATTAATTTAAACTTAATAAAATAATAAAATAATATTTATTTTATTTCCTAATTTATATAATACCTTTTTTTAATTAAAATAACATACAAATTTTAAATTTAAATAATTCTATTAAACTTTTACATTAAACCTTTTATAATAAAAATAAATAAACCCTATACAATAACAATAAAACTAACCTCAATTTATATAAAATAATAATTAACATAAAATAAAATTACGTAACTATAAGAAATACAATTTAATAATATATTACTCATAAACCTTAATAAATAAACATATAAATATAAAATAAGCCTTGATTTATTTCCCCCAATAATAATAATTCTTTTATATTAACTATTTAATAATATAATACACATTAATTTATTTAGTTTTAATATATCTATATATATATATGTATATATATATATATATATATATATATATTTATATATATATATATATATATATATATATATATATATATATATGTGTATATCTATATCTATATATATATATATATATATATATATATATATATATATATATATATATATATATATATATATACATATATAAATATATATATATATATATATATATATATATATATATATATATATTATATATATATTAATAAATAAATTTATAAAAGATTATAAAAATATAATTATTTCTTATTATTTATTTTTATTTCTATTTTATTATTATATTAAAATATTAATATTCTTTTTTTATTTCTTATTTCTATAAGATTTTAATTATTGTATAATTATTCTAAATATAAATTTATTTTAATAATCTTTCCTTTTTTAAATAATAAAATATTTAAGATTATATTTTTATAATCATTTATATATAAATAAAATTTTTTATAAATTTATTTATTAATATATGTATTTTATAAAAGATTATAAAAATATAATTATTTCTTATTATTTATTTTTATTTCTATTTTATTATTATATTAAAATATTAATATTCTTTTTTTATTTCTTATTTCTATAAGATTTTAATTATTGTATAATTATTCTAAATATAAATTTATTTTAATAATCTTTCCTTTTTTAAATAATAAAATATTTAAGATTATATTTTTATAATCATTTATATATAAATAAAATTTTTTATAAATTTATTTATTAATATATATACATATATATATTTTATAAAAGATTATAAAAATATAATTATTTCTTATTATTTATTTTTATTTCTATTTTATTATTATATTAAAATATTAATATTCTTTTTTTATTACTAAAAAAAAAAAAAAAAAAAAAAAATTAATTTAATTTATAAAAAAACCCAAAAAAAAAAAAAAAAAAAAAAAAAAAAAAAAAAAAATATAAATTTAAAAAAAAATTAAAAAAAAAAAAAAAAAAAAAAAAACAAAAAAGAAAACAAAAAAAACTAAAAAAAAAATTAAAAAAAAAAAAAAAATAAAAAAAAAAACAAAAAATTAAAATAAAAAAAAATAAAAAGAAAATAATAATAGAAATTAAAAAAAGAAAAATATATAATAAAAAAATAAATAAGAAAAAAAAAAAAAATAAAAAAAAAAAAAACAAAATAAAAAAAAAATTTAATAAAAAAAAAAAAAAAAAAAAAAAAAAAAAAATAAAAAATCATATATATATATATATATATATATATATATAATATTTATTTATTATTTATATATGTATTTTATAAAAGATTATAAAAATATAATTATTTCTTATTATTTATTTTTATTTCTATTTTATTATTATATTAAAATATTAATATTCTTTTTTTATTTCTTATTTCTATAAGATTTTAATTATTGTATAATTATTCTAAATATAAATTTATTTTAATAATCTTTCCTTTTTTAAATAATAAAATATTTAAGATTATATTTTTATAATCATTTATATATAAATAAAATTTTTTATAAATTTATTTATTAATATATGTATTTTATAAAAGATTATAAAAATATAATTATTTCTTATTATTTATTTTTATTTCTATTTTATTATTATATTAAAATATTAATATTCTTTTTTTATTTCTTATTTCTATAAGATTTTAATTATTGTATAATTATTCTAAATATAAATTTATTTTAATAATCTTTCCTTTTTTAAATAATAAAATATTTAAGATTATATTTTTATAATCATTTATATATAAATAAAATTTTTTATAAATTTATTTATTAATATATAACTATACATACATTTTATAAAAACTATAAAAAGATAATTATTTCTTATTATTTATTTTTATTTATATTTTATTATTAAATTAAAATATTAATATTTCTTTGTATTTTTATTAAATAAACACTAATATATATATATATATATATATATATATATATATATATATATATATAGCCATAAACATAAAAATTTAATTTAATTTTAAACCCTTTTAAAAAAATAATAAACCCCCAAATAACTAAATAAACACACAAACTTTAATTCCCTTATAAACAACCCTACAACTCTAACCCCATAAAATATTCAAAAACAAATTTATTAATATTTTTCTAACTTCTAAATAATTAAATCTCACTTTATATAAGTGCCTATATAATATACAGGTACACATGTGTATAAATACTATACACAAACATACTATTTAATAAAAAATAATCGTCAAATACATATAAATTGTCGCATTAATAAACACCTTAAATAATAAAATATTTAAACAAAATAATTTAAAATTAATTAACATAAAACCACACTTAAAATAAAACCCGTCAAAAATCTTAATAATCTGCACTTTTAAAAATAAATAAAATATTTAATTAAACACTAATTTAAACTAAGGTAAGTTGCCCCTACCCCCCCTTTTTTTTCACTTTTTAACTCTTTAACCTTTTAACTAAATCCCAAAAATAAAATAAACAAACCTCTCTTAATTATTTAATAATTTATTAATAAAATTAAAAATAAACTGTTTTCCCCCAATAACAATTAATCCTTCTAATTTTTTAATTTTAATATTAAAGTTTAAGATATAAAATAAACTTAAACTTCATAATAATTTTATCTTTAGATAATATTTTAATTTTTTTTTTTGCTAAATAAAAAAAATAAAACTAAAATAAAAAAGGTTTTTTTTTAAAATTTTAAAAATTTATAAAGATTTTATTTTTTATAGTAAAAATTTTAAAGAAGTTTTCCGAAATATTTGTTCTATCTACCAGCTAAATAAATAAGGGAAAATTTAATCGTGTTTAAACGCCCCTACCCCCCCCTATCCTACCCAAAAATAAACAATATCCTGAATAAATATAACTAAAAATAACCCCAATAATTATATACAACAATAAATATTTTAATATTTATATATATATATATATATATATATATATATATATATATATATATATATATATATATATATATATATATATATATATATATACGTATACACATAAATACTCATAAATACCTATAAATTAAATGAGCAAAATTAAACCTTATGAATAACTATAAACAATAATAGGTCCTAATAAATAACTATAAATAACCATAAACCCTATATAAACCATATAAATAAATTAAAAGCATAAACAATTTTTATACTTAAAAATACTCGTAATAACTATAAATAATTAAAATTTATACAACCAAACAAATACTTTTAATAATAAAATCATATATAGCTATTAATAATAACAAATAACCTAAATTAACTTAAAGGGCCCTAAATAACAAGCAATAAACTAGTAAAAGCCATAAACCAAAATAAATAAATATAAAACTATTGACCACAAACTCTTAAACATAACATAAACATAATAATTAATTACAAACACCCAAACACCTTTAAATAAAATTATTAAATAATAACCATTATTTAACTAACTTTGAAATTTCTACTTCTAAAACATTTTACATAAATAATAAATAAAAATATAACTTTAAATACCCACTATTATATTAATTTAAACTTAATAAAATAATAAAATAATATTTATTTTATTTCCTAATTTATATAATACCTTTTTTTAATTAAAATAACATACAAATTTTAAATTTAAATAATTCTATTAAACTTTTACATTAAACCTTTTATAATAAAAATAAATAAACCCTATACACTAACAATAAAACTAACCTCAATTTATATAAAATAATAATTAACATAAAATAAAATTACGTAACTATAAGAAATACATTTTAATAATATATTACTCATAAACCTTAATAAATAAACATATAAATATAAAATAAGCCTTGATTTATTTCCCCCAATAATAATAATTCTTTTATATTAACTATTTAATAATATAATACACATTAATTTATTTAGTTTTAATATATCTATATATATATATATATATATATATATATATATATATATATATATATATATATATATATTTATATACATATATATATATATATATATATATATATATATATATATATATATATATATATATATATATATATATATATATATATATATATATATATATATATATATATATATATATATATATATATATATATATATATATATATATATATATATATTAATAAATAAATTTATAAAAAATTTTATTTATATATAAATGATTATAAAAATATAATTATTTCTTATTATTTATTTTTATTTCTATTTTATTATTATATTAAAATATTAATATTCTTTTTTTATTTCTTATTTCTATAAGATTTTAATTATTGTATAATTATTCTAAATATAAATTTATTTTAATAATCTTTCCTTTTTTAAATAATAAAATATTTAAGATTATATTTTTATAATCATTTATATATAAATAAAATTTTTTATAAATTTATTTATTAATATATGTATTTTATAAAAGATTATAAAAATATAATTATTTCTTATTATTTATTTTTATTTCTATTTTATTATTATATTAAAATATTAATATTCTTTTTTTATTTCTTATTTCTATAAGATTTTAATTATTGTATAATTATTCTAAATATAAATTTATTTTAATAATCTTTCCTTTTTTAAATAATAAAATATTTAAGATTATATTTTTATAATCATTTATATATAAATAAAATTTTTTATAAATTTATTTATTAATATATAACTATACATACATTTTATAAAAACTATAAAAAGATAATTATTTCTTATTATTTATTTTTATTTATATTTTATTATTAAATTAAAATATTAATATTTCTTTGTATTTTTATTAAATAAACACTAATATATATATATATATATATATATATATATATATATATATATATATATATAACCATAAACATAAAAATTTAATTTAATTTTAAACCCTTTTAAAAAAATAATAAACCCCCAAATAACTAAATAAACACACAAACTTTAATTCCCTTATAAACAACCCTACAACTCTAACCCCATAAAATATTCAAAAACAAATTTATTAATATTTTTCTAACTTCTAAATAATTAAATCTCACTTTATATAAGTGCCTATATAATATACAGGTACACATGTGTATAAATACTATACACAAACATACTATTTAATAAAAAATAATCGTCAAATACATATAAATTGTCGCATTAATAAACACCTTAAATAATAAAATATTTAAACAAAATAATTTAAAATTAATTAACATAAAACCACACTTAAAATAAAACCCATCAAAAATCTTAATAATCTGCACTTTTAAAAATAAATAAAATATTTAATTAAACACTAATTTAAACTAAGGTAAGTTGCCCCTACACCCTCCCCCTTTTTTTTCACTTTTTAACTCTTTAACCTTTTAACTAAGTCCCAAAAATAAAATAAACAAACCTCTCTTAATTATTTAATAATTTATTAATAAAATTAAAAATAAACTGTTTTCCCCCAATAACAATTAATCCTTCTAATTTTTTAATTTTAATATTAAAGTTTAAGATATAAAATAAACTTAAACTTCATAATAATTTTATCTTTAGATAATATTTTAATTTTTTTTTTTGCTAAATAAAAAAAATAAAACTAAAATAAAAAAGGTTTTTTTTTAAAATTTTAAAAATTTATAAAGATTTTATTTTTTATAGTAAAAATTTTAAAGAAGTTTTCCGAAATATTTGTTCTATCTACCAGCTAAATAAATAAGGGAAAATTTAATCGTGTTTAAACGCCCCTACCCCCCCCCTATCCTACCCAAAAATAAACAATATCCTGAATAAATATAACTAAAAATAACCCCAATAATTATATACAACAATAAATATTTTAATATTTATATATATATATATATATATATATATATATATATATATATATATATATATATATATATATATATATATATATATATATATATATACACGTATACACCTAAATACTCATAAATACCTATAAATTAAATGAGCAAAATTAAACCTTATGAATAACTATAAACAATAATAGGTCCTAATAAATAACTATAAATAACCATAAACCCTATATAAACCATATAAATAAATTAAAAGCATAAACAATTTTTATACTTAAAAATACTCGTAATAACTATAAATAATTAAAATTTATACAACCAAACAAATACTTTTAATAATAAAATCATATATAGCTATTAATAATAACAAATAACCTAAATTAACTTAAAGGGCCCTAAATAACAAGCAATAAACTAGTAAAAGCCATAAACCAAAATAAATAAATATAAAACTATTGACCACAAACTCTTAAACATAACATAAACATAATAATTAATTACAAACACCCAAACACCTTTAAATAAAATTATTAAATAATAACCATTATTTAACTAACTTTGAAATTTCTACTTCTAAAACATTTTACATAAATAATAAATAAAAATATAACTTTAAATACCCACTATTATATTAATTTAAACTTAATAAAATAATAAAATAATATTTATTTTATTTCCTAATTTATATAATACCTTTTTTTAATTAAAATAACATACAAATTTTAAATTTAAATAATTCTATTAAACTTTTACATTAAACCTTTTATAATAAAAATAAATAAACCCTATACACTAACAATAAAACTAACCTCAATTTATATAAAATAATAATTAACATAAAATAAAATTACGTAACTATAAGAAATACATTTTAATAATATATTACTCATAAACCTTAATAAATAAACATATAAATATAAAATAAGCCTTGATTTATTTCCCCCAATAATAATAATTCTTTTATATTAACTATTTAATAATATAATACACATTAATTTATTTAGTTTTAATATATATATATATATTATATTTATACTTATAAATTTATTTATTAATATATATATATATATATATATATATATATATATATATATATATATATATATATATATATATATATATATATATATATATATATATATATATATATATATATATATATATATATATATATATATATATATATGTATTTTATAAAAGATTATAAAAATATAATTATTTCTTATTATTTATTTTTATTTCTATTTTATTATTATATTAAAATATTAATATTCTTTTTTTATTTCTTATTTCTATAAGATTTTAATTATTGTATAATTATTCTAAATATAAATTTATTTTAATAATCTTTCCTTTTTTAAATAATAAAATATTTAAGATTATATTTTTATAATCATTTATATATAAATAAAATTTTTTATAAATTTATTTATTAATATATGTATTTTATAAAAGATTATAAAAATATAATTATTTCTTATTATTTATTTTTATTTCTATTTTATTATTATATTAAAATATTAATATTCTTTTTTTATTTCTTATTTCTATAAGATTTTAATTATTGTATAATTATTCTAAATATAAATTTATTTTAATAATCTTTCCTTTTTTAAATAATAAAATATTTAAGATTATATTTTTATAATCATTTATATATAAATAAAATTTTTTATAAATTTATTTATTAATATATAACTATACATACATTTTAAAAATAAAAAAAATTTTTTAAATAAAAAAAATTATTTTTTTAATAAAAAAAAAAAAAAAAAAAAAAAAAAAAAAAAAAATTAATTAAATAAAAAAAAAAAAAATAAAAATAAACACAAAACAACAAAAAAAAAACAACCAAAAAAAAAAAAATTTATAATTTTACTAAAAAAAACTTAAAAGAAAAAAAGAAAGAAAAAAACAAAAAAAAAAAAAAAAAGAAAAAAAAAGAAAAAAAAAAAAAAAAATTAAAAAAAAATAAAATAATAACAAAAAAAAAAAAAAAAAAAAATAAAACACAAAAAATATTTAATTAAAACATTTAAGTAATCCCCACCCCTTTTTTTTTTTTATTTTTTTTAAACCAAAATATATTTATTCCAAAAATTTTAATTTTATTAACAATTAATTTTTTTTAATTTTTATTTTTTTTTAATTTTTTTTAAATTTATTTTTTTTTTTTTTTTTTTTTTTAATATATATATATATATATATATATATATATATATATATATTTTATAAAAGATTATAAAAATATAATTATTTCTTATTATTTATTTTTATTTCTATTTTATTATTATATTAAAATATTAATATTCTTTTTTTATTTCTTATTTCTATAAGATTTTAATTATTGTATAATTATTCTAAATATAAATTTATTTTAATAATCTTTCCTTTTTTAAATAATAAAATATTTAAGATTATATTTTTATAATCATTTATATATAAATAAAATTTTTTATAAATTTATTTATTAATATATGTATTTTATAAAAGATTATAAAAATATAATTATTTCTTATTATTTATTTTTATTTCTATTTTATTATTATATTAAAATATTAATATTCTTTTTTTATTTCTTATTTCTATAAGATTTTAATTATTGTATAATTATTCTAAATATAAATTTATTTTAATAATCTTTCCTTTTTTAAATAATAAAATATTTAAGATTATATTTTTATAATCATTTATATATAAATAAAATTTTTTATAAATTTATTTATTAATATATAACTATACATACATTTTATAAAAACTATAAAAAGATAATTATTTCTTATTATTTATTTTTATTTATATTTTATTATTAAATTAAAATATTAATATTTCTTTGTATTTTTATTAAATAAACACTAATATATATATATATATATATATATATAGCCATAAACATAAAAATTTAATTTAATTTTAAACCCTTTTAAAAAAATAATAAATCCCCAAATAACTAAATAAACACACAAACTTTAATTCCCTTATAAACAACCCTACAACTCTAACCCCATAAAATATTCAAAAACAAATTTATTAATATTTTTCTAACTTCTAAATAATTAAATCTCACTTTATATAAGTGCCTATATAATATACAGGTACACATGTGTATAAATACTATACACAAACATACTATTTAATAAAAAATAATCGTCAAATACATATAAATTGTCGCATTAATAAACACCTTAAATAATAAAATATTTAAACAAAATAATTTAAAATTAATTAACATAAAACCACACTTAAAATAAAACCCACCAAAAATCTTAATAATCTGCACTTTTAAAAATAAATAAAATATTTAATTAAACACTAATTTAAACTAAGGTAAGTTGCCCCTACCCCCCCCTTTTTTTTCACTTTTTAACTCTTTAACCTTTTAACTAAGTCCCAAAAATAAAATAAACAAACCTCTCTTAATTATTTAATAATTTATTAATAAAATTAAAAATAAACTGTTTTCCCCCAATAACAATTAATCCTTCTAATTTTTTAATTTTAATATTAAAGTTTAAGATATAAAATAAACTTAAACTTCATAATAATTTTATCTTTAGATAATATTTTAATTTTTTTTTTGCTAAATAAAAAAAATAAAACTAAAATAAAAAAGGTTTTTTTTTAAAATTTTAAAAATTTATAAAGATTTTATTTTTTATAGTAAAAATTTTAAAGAAGTTTTCCGAAATATTTGTTCTATCTACCAGCTAAATAAATAAGGGAAAATTTAATCGTGTTTAAACGCCCCTACCCCCCCTATCCTACCCAAAAATAAACAATATCCTGAATAAATATAACTAAAAATAACCCCAATAATTATATACAACAATAAATATTTTAATATTTATATATATATATATATATATATATATATATATATATATATATATATATATATATATATATATATATATATATATATATATATATATATATATATATATATATATATATATATATATATATATATATATATATATATATATATATATATACGTATACACATAAATACTCATAAATACCTATAAATTAAATGAACAAAATTAAACCTTATGAATAACTATAAACAATAATAGACCCTAATAAATAACTATAAATAACCATAAACCCTATATAAACCATATAAATAAATTAAAAGCATAAACAATTTTTATATTTAAAGTACCCAAAATTGATATAAATAATTAAAACTTATATAAATAAACAAATAAATTTTTAATAATAAAACCCTGTATAACCATTAATAATAAAAAATAATCCTAATATCCTCTAACCCCCAAAAATAATAATAAATAATAAACTAATGTAGGCTAATAAAACATAATAAATAAACATAAAACTAATGATTTAAAACACTTAAACACACCTTAAAAATAAAATAATAATAAATAACAAAAATTTATTAAATAATAAAACATAATTAATAATAAAATATATTTGATAAAAAATATTTCATAAAAAATATTTTAAATAATAAATATTTTAATTAATAAGCATTTTAAGCAATAAATACTATAAACAATAAATACTTTAAATAAGTAATATTTTAAATAACTAATATTTTAAATAAATAATATTTAAAATAACTAATATTTTAATAACTATCATTTTAAAAGATAACTATTTTTTATAGTAAATATTTAAAACAATAAATACCAATAATAATAATAATAAATACCATAAACAACAAACACCATAAACAATAAATATCATAAATAATAAAACCCATAAATATTAAATATTTTAAATAATAAATATTTTAAATAATGAATATTTACATAAATATAAATATTTTTATTATAAAACATTTAAATAATAAAATAAATTAAATAACAAAACATTTAAAATAATTTTACACCTAACTAAAATAATTAAAAACTTAGAACCCTAAAAATTTTAAACAAACTAAAAACTTAAAACAAATAAACACTTAAACCCCTTAAACATTAAACCTGCTTAAAAATTTAAAATAGCCCAAAAATTAAAAATAAACTAAAACCTTAAATAAACTAAAATTTAAAATAAACTAAAATTTAAAATAAACTAAAATTTAAAATAAGCTAAAATTTAAAATAAACTAAAATTTAAAATAAGCTAAAATTTAAAATAAACTAAAATTTAAAATAAACTAAAATTTAAAATAAACTAAAATTTAAAATAAACTAAAATTTAAAATAAACTAAAATTTAAAATAAACTAAAATTTAAAATAAACTAAAATTTAAAATAAACTAAAATTTAAAATAAACTAAAATTTAAAATAAACTAAAATTTAAAATAAACTAAAATTTAAAATAAACTAAAATTTAAAATAAACTAAAATTTAAAATAAACTAAAATTTAAAATAAACTAAAATTTAAAATAAACTAAAATTTAAAATAAACTAAAATTTAAAATAAACTAAAATTTAAAATAAACTAAAATTTAAAATAAACTAAAATTTAAAATAAACTAAAATTTAAAATAAACTAAAATTTTAAATAAACTAAAATTTAAAATAAACTAAAATTTAAAATAAACTAAAATTTAAAATAAACTAAAATTTAAAATAAACTAAAATTTAAAATAAACTAAAATTTAAAATAAACTAAAGCCTAAAACTATCAAATAAACACTAAAACTAAACCCCAATCTTATTTAAAAACTATTAAACTATTACACCAAATTTAATAAATAACTTTAATAAAAGCAAACCCCCGCTTAATTAAAAGTAATATAAAAGAATTATTATTATTGGGGGAAATCAACCCAGAAAGCCGATTTTAATTTATACTCTCCTATTTGTTTGTTTTGTTTAATTTTAAATTTATTTTATTTAATTTAATTTAATTTTAATTTTAATTTTATTTTAATTTTATTTTAATTTTAATTTTATTTTAATTTTATTTTATTTTAATTTTATTTTATTTTATTTAATTTAATTTAATTTAATTTTAATTTTAAATTATTATTTAAGTTATTTTAATTTAATTTTTATTAATTATTTTAATTATTTTAATTTATTAATTATTTTAATTTATTAATTATTTTAATTTATTAATTATTTTAATTTATTAATTATTTTAATTTATTAATTATTTTAATTTATTAATTATTTTAATTTATTAATTATTTTAACCATTTTAGTTTCTATTTGCCCTTATTTTATTTACGCTTTCTAACTTATTCACTTTAAATTATCTCTAAATACTCCTATGTATAAAGCAAAATACTATAGGTGCATCTATTATAAAAGCTACCTTTATTAAATTAAACATAAGCCTCAAATAAATCTCTCAAACTAAACCTTAAATGATAAAGGGCCAATACTGGCCCCAAACTACCCCTCAAACAATAAATCACAGATAAAACCTCAAGAGGATCCTCAAATAAGCCTCAAACAGTAGCCCTAAAACACACCCAACAGGGCCCTCAAATATAAACCTCATTAAATAAAACATCAAGGCTAAATCTTATTAGCCTCAAAACAGATTATAGTTAAATAGCCCTCTAAAGTAAAAATTACCACCGTTCCAATTATAAGGTTATAAGGATAAACCGTCTCATAAAACCTAACCCTAATAAAGATTTCAAACTACTAAATACAAGCCACCCCTAATCAACCTTATTTTACTTATTAAAAACCCTTTATACAAACAAATACTAAATTTAAACCTATTTTAACTATAGACCTATAAGCTTTTATTGCAATAACATAACAACGCCCACAAAATAAACCCTTTAATAATCTATGAGTTTGCTTATTTATTTATACAGTTAAACACTACAAGCAAAATAAGTTTTATTTAACCCCAAAAAACTTAAAATAAACTCCGTCTTTCAGCCCCTTAAGGTTAAAATCTTTATTTAGCCCGTGTTTAAAATAAACTAAAAAATAAATGAATTGCCTGAAAAAGGAATACCTTGATAGGGTGTCTCATGTAGTTTAACACTATATTCATTAAAAGACGTAATAAAACTTTAACAAAGCCAAACCCTAATTATATTTAACAGAATTAAACTGCCCCTATAAAAATCAAAATCTTATGTGCTTCTTACACTAAAATATAAAAAGATAAGCTAAGGTAAGCTCCTAGGTTCATACCCTATTTATAAAGGTTTAACCCCTTTTCTTTTTAATTTTAAAAACCTCTTACAAACTTCTATTTTTTATTTCTTTAATCCTTGGAACTTTAATCAGAATTAGATCCTCCTCGTGAATAGGTGTGTGAATGGGCTTAGAGATCAACCTTTTATCTTTTATCCCTCTTTCTCTCAATTCAAATAACTTATTCTCTTCTGAAGCTTCGATTAAATACTTCCTTACCCAAGCACTAGCTTCCAGAGCTCTTTTATTCTCTATTATTCTTTTTAGCTCAAAAAATGAATTCTCTAATAAAATAAGTATAATCTCTATCTTATTTAACTTAGTTTTTATTTCAGCCTTAATAATAAAAAGAGGGGTGGCCCCTTTTCACTTTTGATTCCCTAATGTAATAGAAGGGTTAAATTGAAACATCAATTTCATTTTAATAACTTGACAAAAAATTGCCCCTATTGTCTTATTATCGTTTTGTTTAAACCCTTTTATGTTTAACATAAGAATTATTTTATCAATTTTTGTAGGATCTATTAGAGGCTTAAATCAAACATCCCTTCGTAAATTAATGGCTTTCTCATCAATTAGACACCTAGGTTGACTAATAAGAAACATATTAATTAACGAAAATACTTGAAAAACTTATTTTATTTTATACTCTTTTCTTTCTCTAACTGTTATTTTATTATTTAATACTTTTAAAATATTTAATATAAACCAAATTTTTAACTTCATGACTAAAAAAAAATATGAAAAGCTTTTATTTTTCCTGCCCCTTCTCTCTTTAGGAGGCCTCCCTCCTTTTTTAGGATTTTTCCCTAAATGGGTTACTATCCAAGCCCTAATTCAAATAAATTTTTTATTGCTAACCTTTTTATTAGTTAATTTTACATTAATTACTCTTTACTTTTACTTGCGCCTTTCTTATTCCTCTTTTCTTATAAACCATAATACTCAAGCCTGAAATTTTTCTTGGAATTTTTTTTATTTAAAACCTTTTAAACCTTTAACTATTATAATTATAATATCTGTTTTTGGTTTAATTTTTATTAATCTAAGATTTTTCTTTTACTAAAACTTTAAGTTAAAAAAACTAATAGCCTTCAAAGTTATAAATAAAAAATATTTTTAAGTTTTAAAATAAGCTTAAATAAAACATTCCTCTAGATTTGCAATCTAACGCCATAAAATTGACTATTAAGCCTTAAAAACAAATTGATTAAAAAGAAAAATTCTTATATATAGATTTACAATCTACTGCTTTTATCAGCCATTTAACCCCACCACTAAATTGCAACAATGACTATTTTCAACTAATCACAAAGATATTGGAACTCTTTACTTTATTTTCGGAGCTTGGTCAGGAATAATCGGAACCTCTTTAAGTATGCTAATTCGTGCAGAGCTGGGCCACCCAGGAACTTTCATCGGAGACGACCAAATTTATAACGTAATTGTTACAGCTCACGCTTTTATTATAATTTTCTTCATGGTAATACCTATTTTAATTGGGGGTTTTGGTAATTGACTTTTACCTTTAATACTTGGAGCCCCAGATATAGCCTTCCCTCGAATAAATAATATAAGTTTCTGGCTACTCCCTCCTTCTTTATCTCTGCTTCTTTCTAGTGCCATTGTAGAAAACGGAGCAGGAACAGGGTGAACTGTCTACCCGCCCCTATCAGCTAATATCGCGCATAGAGGAGCTTCCGTTGACTTAGCTATCTTTTCCCTCCACTTAGCAGGTATTTCTTCTATTTTAGGGTCAGTAAATTTTATTACTACTGCTATTAATATACGAGCAAATGGGATCACTTTAGACCGGATACCTTTATTTGTTTGATCTGTAATTATTACAACAATCCTATTACTTTTATCCCTCCCAGTCCTAGCTGGGGCTATTACAATACTTTTAACAGACCTCCTGTATCTTTTAGATGAAATTAATAATCCAACTATTTCTATTAAAACAATTGGCCATCAATGATACTGAAGTTACGAATACTCAGATTTTAATAATATTGAATTTGATTCATATATAACCCCAAATAATGAAATAGTCTTAAACAGCTTTCGATTATTAGATGTAGATAACCGAGTAGTCTTACCGATTAATAACCAAGTCCGCATCTTAGTGACAGCCACCGATGTTATTCATTCTTGAACTATCCCCTCATTAGGGGTAAAAGTGGACGCTAACCCCGGCCGATTAAACCAAACTAATTTTTTCATTAACCGCCCAGGCTTATTTTTTGGCCAATGTTCAGAAATCTGTGGAGCTAATCATAGTTTTATACCAATTGTAATCGAAAGTGTTCCTGTAAAAGTATTTATTAATTGAATCAAAAAAATAATTTAAATATTAAAGTTTCATTAGATGACTGAAAGCAAGTAATGGTCTCTTAAACCAAATAATAGTAAATTAGTATATACTTCTAATGAAAAAATTAGTTAAAGTATAACATTAGTTTGTCAAACTAAAGTAATTTAAAGCTTAAATATTTTTTAATGCCTCAAATAGCTCCTTTAATATGACTAATATTATTTTTTTTATTTATTTTTATTTTTTTAATTTTTAATACATTAAATTATTTTAATAGTCTAAAACCCTTTGTCCCCTATTTGATAAATAAAATAGCCTTTAATAAAAATAAAGCTTTGATGTGAAAATGATAATAAACTTATTTTCTATTTTTGACCCTTCAACATCTATTTTTAATATTTCATTAAACTGATTAAGTTCCTTTTTAGGTATTTTATTCTTACCAATACTTTTCTGATTCACCCCTTCTCGAATCTCAATATTTTGAAATAAAATCTTTTTAACCCTACACATTGAATTTAAAACATTATTAGGAAACTATAGTTTTAAAGGAACAACTTTTATATTTATTTCCTTATTTTCAATAATCTTATTTAATAATCTATTAGGCCTATTCCCCTATATTTTTACTAGAACAAGACATATAACTATCACTCTTTCTCTAGCCCTTCCCTTATGACTAAGCTTTATAATTTTTGGGTGATTAAACAACACTAATCACATATTTGCCCACTTAGTCCCTCAAGGAACCCCTTCAATTCTTATGCCTTTTATAGTGTTAATTGAAACTATTAGTAATATTATTCGACCAGGTACTTTAGCTGTCCGGCTTTCAGCTAATATAATTGCGGGACATCTATTATTAACACTTTTAGGAAACACGGGAAATTCCCTTACAATATTTTTAACAACAATTTTAATTTTCACCCAATTACTTTTATTAACCCTTGAATCTGCAGTTGCTATTATCCAAGCATACGTTTTTACAATTTTAAGAACACTTTATTCTAGAGAAATCATTTAAAGTTAATACCTATGTCAACACAAGCCAACCACCCTTTTCATTTAGTAAATTATAGCCCTTGGCCTTTAACAGGAGCAATTGGAGCCCTAACTCTTACAGCAGGGTTAACAAAATGGTTTCACCAATATTCAATAGATGTTTTTATTTTAGGAAACCTAATTACTATATTAACTATATTTCAATGATGGCGAGATATCTCACGTGAAGGAACCTTCCAAGGACACCACACTCTTCCTGTAACACTAGGTCTTCGCTGAGGAATAATTCTTTTTATTGTCTCTGAAATTTTTTTCTTTATCAGCTTTTTCTGAGCTTTTTTCCATAGAAGTCTCTCCCCGACAATTGAACTAGGAAAAATTTGACCCCCTTTAAGAATTGAAGCTTTTAACCCCTTTCAAATTCCTTTATTAAACACCGCAATTCTTCTTTCCTCAGGAGTAACTGTTACTTGAGCTCATCATAGTTTAATAGAAAATAACCACTCTCAAACTACTCAAGGTTTATTTTTTACAATTATCCTAGGCATTTATTTTACCTCCCTACAAGCTTACGAATACTCTGAAGCTTCTTTCACAATCGCAGATGCTATTTATGGTTCCACTTTTTTTATAGCTACGGGTTTCCATGGGATCCACGTTTTAATTGGGACCTCTTTTTTAACAGTTTGTTTAATCCGCCATTTAAAAAACCATTTTTCAAAAAACCATCATTTTGGTTTTGAAGCTGCCGCTTGATACTGGCATTTTGTAGATGTAATCTGACTATTTTTGTACATTTCAATTTACTGGTGAGGGGGTTAATAACATAAATTTATATAATATAAAAAGTATATGTAACTTCCAATTACAAAGTTTAAACTAAATTTAATATAAATAATCTTTAATTTAATAATTATAGGTTTAAGTATTTTTATCATTGCAATAATTGTAATAACTATTTCTTCCATTTTAAGAAAAAAAAATTATACAGAACAAGAAAAAAGATCCCCTTTTGAATGTGGGTTTAACCCATTAAGATCCTCCCGCCTACCTTTCTCAATTCGATTTTTTTTAATTGCAATTATTTTCTTAATTTTTGACGTTGAAATTACTTTAGTTCTCCCTATAGTTATTTCAATAAAATACTCAAACTTTAAAATTTGAATTATAACTAATTCAATCTTTATTTTTATCCTTTTAATCGGGTTATTCCACGAATGGGCCCAAGGAGCTTTAAACTGAACTTTTTAAAGAGTATAGTTAAGTATAACCTTTGATTTGCATTCAAAAAGTATTGATTATATCAATTATTCTTAACACACACAAATAAGAAGCAATTATGCCTTTAGTTTCGACCTAAAATTTGATGACAATATCATCCTTATTTTATACCCTCTAAATTAACTATTTAATTTAAGTAACTTTTATTTTAAACAGCTATTCTTACTTACACCTAAATAATAAAATTATCTTTATCAGCTTTATTAAAATAAAACCCTCTAATTTAAATAAATTTCAACAAACTTTTAATTTTTTCAAAATTTTAAAATACAAAACTAAACCTAAATAATTTAATTAAAACCAAAGAAGAGGTTTGTCACTGTTAATGACAATAATGAAGATTACTTCTAATTAAAGAAGTCTGATACCCAAGAAAAAGCTGCTAACTTTTCTCTTTAATGGTGAAAGTCCATTTATACTTCTTTTTATATAGTTTATTAAAACATTATATTTTCATTATAAAAATAAAGAATAATCTTTTATAAAATAAAACAAAATAATTATTTAAGAATTTTTTTAATTTCCACAGCTGCTTCAAAACCATACTCTAATATAAGCTACTTAAATAAATAATTTAAAATAAAACCACAATAAGAAAAAATAAAAATATTAATCAAAAGACAAATAGCACAAAATAAAATTTTAAATTATTAAATTGAAACATTTGATTTAACTTAGAAAACTCTATAAAATAAAAAAATAACTGTTGAACACCGAAACTCTCCAATCACCCCTGATCTAAACTATTTAAAACCTTTAACCCCTTTTCTACAGGAAATTTAATAAAACCGATAGTAGAAATCAAAGGCAAAAACCACATAGAACCAGAAAAAAAAGAAAAAAAAATAATAATTTATTGACTTATTTACAGATAGAAATTTAACCAAAGAAACAATAAACCCAACTATCCCCCCTAAAATACAAATAATTAAAGTAAAACTCTTTATAACAGAAGTTATTCTCATTATAAAGGAAAAAGGAAAAATCAATCAATTTAAAAAAGCCCCTCCTGAAATAGCAAATATTAGAAGGCCTAATATTCTCTTTCCTATCACTAAACTTCTTTCTTTTAACCCTAAACTAACAGCACGGTTTATTTGTATAATAAAACAATAATAAAATAAACGAAAAGAATACGATACAGTTAACCCTGTTGAAAAGAAAAATAAAAAAAAAAGAAAATAAATTTATTTCTGAAATTATAACTATCTCTAAAATTAAATCCTTTGAATAGAACCCTGCTAAAAAAGGAAACCCACAAAGAGCTAAATTAGCAATATTAAGACAAGATACAGTCAAAGGTATGAATAGAACTAAACTCCCCATATCCCGAATATCCTGTGAATTTTTCATATTATGAATAATAGCCCCAGCGCATATAAAAAGCAAAGCCTTAAACAAGGCATGAGTCAATAAATGAAAAAAAGCTAACTTAACAAACCCTAACGATAAAGTTCTTATTATTAAGCCTAGTTGTCTCAAAGTAGAAAGAGCAATAATTTTCTTTAAATCAAATTCAAAATTTGCACCTAAGCCAGCCATAAATATTGTCAACCCAGAAAAAAGTAACAAAATTTTAGAAAAAATAGTCCCCACAAATAAAGAATTAAACCGGATTAATAAATAAACCCCTGCTGTTACTAAAGTTGACGAATGAACAAGAGCTGAAACAGGGGTAGGGGCAGCTATTGCTGCGGGTAATCAGGAAGAAAAAGGGATTTGAGCTCTCTTAGTTATAGCCGCAAAAATAATCAATAGGCTAATAGCCTGTATCTCCAAATCTATTTTTATTATATCAACATAAAATAAAAAATTTCAACTCCCATAATTTAACATTCAAGCAATAGCCATTAAAAAGGCAACATCCCCTAATCGATTAGAGAGGGCTGTTAATATCCCCGCATTATAAGATTTTATATTTTGATAATAAATTACTAAACAATAAGAAACCAAACCTAGACCATCTCAACCTAACAAAATTCTAATTAAATTAGGGCTTAAAATTAATATTATCATAGAAAATACAAACAATAAAACTAATAAAATAAAACGATTAATTATTAAGTCACCCGATATATAATCTTTTCTGTAATAAATAACTAAGGAAGAAATTAACAAAACAAAAGATATAAAAAATAAACTTATTCAATCAAAAATAAAAACAAACACAATAGAACTTCTATCTAATCTAAATATCTCCCATTCTAAAAAATAAACTTTATCAAAAACCAAAAAATTTAAACCTATTAAACCACTGATTAATCTAATAAAAAATAAAATCAAAAAAAATAAAAAACAAATAGAAACAAAATCCACGATTTAAAATAATTTATTATTATATCTTTGACACCACAAACCAAAATTTTTTTTAAACTATTTAAACACATCATTTATCTAATAAGTAAAAACTATTAAGTCTCTTTTTAAAATTAATAAATTTAAAGGTAGCCAATGCAACATTAAAACGAGATATTCCCGATTAAACCCAAACGAAAAACTAAAACAGCCTCTAAAAAATTTACCGTGTTGTCTAAAAGAATATAGATAAAGAGAATAAACCGCTCTAAAAAAAGAAATTAAACATAAAAAAACTATTAAAAATTTAGACCACGTCAAAAAACTATTAATTAAACCAATCTCCCCTAATAAATTTAAAGAAGGGGGCGCTGCTATATTTCTTGAACAAAGCAAAAACCACCATATAGCTAACCCAGGAAAAACTCTCAATATTCCTTTACTAATTAACAAGCTTCGTCTCCCTAACCGTTCATATAAAACATTTACTAAATAAAACAACCCTGAAGAACACAAACCATGTGCAATTATTAAACAAAAAGAAAACCCTCACCCCCATTTAGTTAACAACATCAAACCTCCAATAACCAAACCTATATGTGCGACTGAAGAATAAGCCACTAATGCTTTCAAATCCATTTGACGTAAACAAATTAAACTAACTAACACTCCCCCCAACAAACTAAAAACTACTCAAAAAAGATTAAATGATAAAGATAAAATTACCAGTAAAGGAAAAATCCGCAATAGTCCATAACCCCCTAATTTTAATAACACCCCAGCTAAAATTATTGAACCAGAAACGGGGGCTTCAACATGAGCCTTTGGCAATCATAAATGAACTCCGTACAAAGGCATCTTAACAAGAAATGCAAAAATTAGAAAAAAATAAAATATAAAACTCTCAATAGAATAATCTCTAACTATAAAAAAAATTAAAGAATTAGCCCGATTAAAAATATAAAATAAACCTATCAATAAAGGAAGAGAGGCAAATAAAGTATAAAATAATAAATAAAGTCCCGCCTGTAATCGTTCAGGTTGATAGCCTCACCCCAAAATTAAAAATAAAGTAGGAATTAAACTTCTCTCAAAACATAAATAAAATATAAACAAATTCAAACAACTAAAAGTTAAAACTAAAAATCCTAACAAAATAAATACATTTAATAAAAAATAAGTAACTTTAAAATTAAAAAATAAAACCCCACTTCTAGCCATAACTATTAAAGCACAAACCCAAAAACTTAAAATAATTAAACCCAAAGATAAAATATCAACCCCAAAACCTAAACCCAAAGAAAATAAATTTAAATTTAAACTTAACAATAACATTAAAAAACACCCCAAAAACATAATATTTTGTACCATCCAAAATATATTTCCTAAAAAACAAACAGGTATTAAAAATAAAATAAACAAAAGAATTTTTAACATTGAAGCATAGAAAAATTTAAAAAATAATCATTACCATGAGTTCGAATTATTGAAACTAAAATGGATAATCCTAAAACCCCCTCACAAACAGAAAAAGTCAAAAAATACATACAAAAATACATCTCAAAAATAACTATATTTAAATAAAAAAATAACACAAAAAAAAGAGTTAAAACAATAAACTCTAAACTCAATAAAACATTTAATAAATGCTTATAAGAATAAACAAAAGAAAATAAACCAATAAAAAACATATAGTAAAATAAATAAATTATTAACATTAAATTTAAATAGTTTAATAAAAACTTCGGCCTTGTAAGTCAAAAATAAGAAACCTTCTTTTTAAATATCAGAAAGGAAAAATAAATTTCTTCTTTAATCCCCAAAATTAATATTTTAAATAAACTACTTCCTGTAAATTATTCAAATAACACTCTTTTTTTTATTAACCTTAAACACCTTTCTATTTTTAATAATAAACCACCCTCTAACACTAGGGCTTATACTAATAACCCAAACCCTTTTAATTGCCCTATTCACAGGATCCTTTACACTAATATACTGATTTTCCTACTCTTTATTTTTAATTTTTATAGGGGGAATACTGGTCCTTTTTATATACATAACCTCTCTTGCTTCTAACGAAAGATTCACCTTCTCACTTAACCCGAAAATATTAACTATTTTTTTATTACTTTTAATGACTATAACAATTAGATTAATATTAATAGACTGAAAAAACACGATATTCAATAATAAGCCCACAAGTAAAGAAACGTTTTCTCTTTGAACCTTTAATACCCTATCAGAAACCAACTATCTCATATTAAATAAAATATATAATTTACCTATAAATTTTATTACTATTTTATTAGTAAATTACTTATTTCTAACTTTAATCGCCACAGTAAAAATTACAAATATTTTTAGAGGCCCCTTACGGACAAAAACTAACTTTTATGAATAAACCAATACGAAAAACCCACCCGCTATTTAAAATTTTAAACAATGCTTTAGTAGATTTACCGGCTCCTTCTAATATTTCCAGTTGATGAAATTTTGGTTCTTTATTAGGACTTTGTTTAATAGCCCAAATTTTAACAGGTTTATTTTTAGCGATACATTATACAGCAAATATCGAAATAGCCTTTAATTCTGTAAACCACATTTGCCGTGATGTAAATAGAGGCTGATTACTTCGAACATTACACGCAAACGGTGCTTCAATATTTTTTATTTGTCTTTACATCCACGTAGGCCGAGGCATTTATTACGGCTCATATAAATTTTTTTACACTTGAAATATTGGTATTATTTTGTTATTTTTAACAATAGGAACAGCTTTTATAGGGTATGTTTTACCTTGAGGACAAATATCTTTCTGGGGAGCTACCGTTATCACAAACCTTCTTTCAGCAATCCCCTATATTGGCACTGAAGCCGTTCAATGGCTTTGAGGGGGATTTGCTGTAGATAACGCCACTCTTACTCGATTTTTTACTTTCCACTTTTTACTACCTTTTATTATTTTAGCCTTTACTCTAATTCATTTATTATTTCTCCACCAAACAGGGTCTAATAATCCTTTAGGAATCAACAGCAATAAAGACAAAATTCCATTTCACCCTTACTTTACTTTCAAAGATATCTTTGGGTTTATTATTGTATTAATAATATTAACAAATTTGAATCTTCTCGCCCCTTACTTATTAGGAGATCCAGATAACTTTATTCCAGCTAACCCTTTAGTCACCCCTCCCCACATTCAGCCAGAATGGTATTTTTTATTTGCTTATGCAATTTTACGAGCTATCCCTAATAAGCTAGGAGGAGTCATTGCTTTAGTTCTTTCTATTGCAATTTTATTTATTCTCCCTTTTTCAAATAATTTTAAATTCCAAAGAACTCAATTTTATCCAATTAACCAACTTCTATTTTGAACTTTTTTAATCCTAGTCATTTTATTAACATGAATTGGGGCTTGCCCTGTTGAAACCCCTTATATCTTAACCAGCCAAATTCTAACAACATTTTATTTCTCTTATTACTTATTTAACCCATTAATTTCTTTATGGTGAGAGACCAAAATTAATTAACTATTTAAACCTAAGTCATAAGTTAATGAGCTTGAACACAAGCTTTTGTTTTGAAAACACTAGAAAGAAAAAAAAATTTCTATTAACTTATTATATACTAAAATTAATTATTAAATACTATAAATAAAAGAACATATAAAAACACCAATGAACAAAAACAAAAAACTTAAAGAAATAGGTAAATAACTTTTTCAAGCTATAAACATTAATTTATCATAACGATACCGAGGGAAAGCTCCCCGAACCCAAATAAATAAAAAAGAAATAAATACCAATTTTAAAAAAAATAAAAAAGAAACTACAAAAGAACCAAGAAATAACAATGAAAATAACATACTTATAAATAAAATACTAGCATATTCAGCCAAAAAAATTAAAGCAAAACCCCCCGCACCATACTCAACATTAAACCCAGAAACTAGCTCAGACTCACCTTCAGCAAAATCAAAAGGAGTCCGATTTGTTTCAGCCAATCTAGAAATAAATCACATTAAACAAATAGGTCAAAATAAAAATATAAACCAAATAATTTCTTGATAAATATCTAAATATATTAAATTAAACCCGGACAATAAAAATAAAACAGATATTAATATAAGCACTAAAGCAACTTCATAAGAAATAGTTTGTGCAATAGCTCGTAAAGACCCCAATAAAGAATACAACGAATTAGAAGACCAACCAGCTATTATAACAGTATAAACACCAAAACTTAAACAACAACAAAAAAATAAAGCCCCTAACTCAAAAGAATAAAACTTTATTAAATAAGGGACACACAGCCAAATAAATAAAGCTAAAAAAAGAGATAAAACTGGAGATAAATAATAAACAAAAAAATTTGATAATCTTGGCATTACTTGTTCTTTAGAGAATAGCTTTACAGCATCACAAAAAGGTTGTAAGATACCTAAAAACCCTATTTTATTGGGCCCTTTTCGAATTTGAATATACCCTAAAACTTTACGCTCTAATAAAGTTAAAAAAGCAACACTAACTATAACACAAATAATTAAAAGTAATCTTCTTAAAAAAGGTATAAATAGATCTAAATTTATAAACAATACTATTTAAAAATATAAATTTTTATTCATAAATTCTAAATTTATTACACTAATCTGCCAAAATAGTTTACTTAAAAATTTAAAATACAAACCCAAAAATTTTTCCCCTCTTAATTTTTTTCTAAAATAAAAAAAATAGTTTACTATTTGGTCCTTTCGTACTAAAATAGAAAATTTAAAAAAAGATAGAAACCAACCTGGCTTAAACCGGTTTGAACTCAAATCATGTAAGAATAAAATAGTCGAACAGACTAAAATTTTAAACTTCTACACCTAAAACCTACTCTTAATTCAACATCGAGGTCGCAATCTTTTTTATCGATTTGAACTCTCTAAAAAAATTACGCTGTTATCCCTAAAGTAACTTAATTTTTTAATCTAAAAATTAGGATCAAAAATTAAAAACAATTAAAAAACTATATCAAGAGTTTATTAAATCTTAAAATCACCCCAATTAAATAACCTAAAATTAAAAATATAAATAAACTAATAAAAATTTAAATTTAATATTATAAAGCTTTATAGGGTCTTATCGTCTTTTTTAAATATTTTAGTTTTTTTACTAAAAAAACAATTTCAATTATTTATAAACAATAAAGAATATTTTTTATTAAACCTTTCATTCCAGTCTTCAATTAAAAAACTAATGATTATGCTACCTTTGCACGGTCAAATTACCGCGGCTCTTTAAATTTTCAGTGTGCAGGTTTTATTTTTTAAAAATTTTAAAAAACAATGTTTTTGATAAACATTTAAAAATAAATTTGCTGAATTCATTAATTATAAATTAAACCTTTTTAAAACCTTAAAATTTATTAATTAAATTTACTAATTTAATAATTATTTAATTATAAAATAAATTATTATAATTACTCTTATATACCTTTAACACAAACACTTAATCTGCCTGCATTAACTCATATTTCTAAAAATAAAATATTTTAACCCAAAAATTTATAAAAACATTTTTATTTTTACTGACTATTTTTAAGCCTATAATTTTTTGATATTTTATTAATTTTAAAAAATTTAATTTAAAGCTCAACCCTTAAATTATAATTAAAATACACTAAACTTTTTATCAAATAAAAAATTTTATAAATTCTAATTAAATTAAATTTATTTCTTAAAAAATTATATAACTTTAAAAACGATTAACTTTTAATTTCAAAAATTTTATTTATAATAATTATTCAACAATAAAACATACAAAATTTTAAATCTTTTAAATTATAAAAAAAATTATTTAATTAACAAAATTTTAATTAATCCTGATACACAAGGAACAAAAAATTAATTATTCTTTTTTAAAATTAATTTTTCATTTTATTTCAATTTTCTTTTTCAATACTTTAAACTATAAATTAAACATTATTTTTTCTTAATAATAAACTAAAACATCAACCCAATAAAAATTTTTTTATTAAAACTAAATTAAACACATTAAACCCTTTATTAAATAAATAATTTTCAATTTAAAATGTTTTGCACATTTTTCTTTTTAATGTAAATAAAACACTTTACTAATTAAGCTTTAAATTGTATTTCTAGAAACACTTTCCAGTATTCCTACTATGTTACGACTTATCTCATTTAAATTTAATAATGAGAGCGACGGGCGATATGTGCATATTTTAAAACCTTAGCCAAAAAACTTTTATAAATTTTTTTACTTTTAAATCCCCCTTTAATTTTATATTTAAATAAAATTTCCGTTTTAAATAACTTTTATTGTAACTCATTTCTCTCTTAGACATTAATTACACCTTGATTTGACATTTTAACTAATTATTTATTAAGAAAGTTACTATTTCTAATAAAATATTCTTATGACAACGATATATAAACTGAAAACAAACCTAAGCAAGGTTTTTGTGGATTATCAATTACAGAACAAATTCCTCTAAACAGACTAAAATACCGCCAAATTTTTTAAGTTTTTAAAAATTAATTATTACTACCTATTTTTTATATTAATAATTTAAATAATAGGGTATCTAATCCTAGTTTTTAATTAAAGTTTTTAAGGCTCAAAAAAATAAAATATAAACTTTTAATAATATTTTTAATTTCACCTAAAAATATACTATTATTATTATTTAACTTTATTTTAACTTAAAAATAACAAAAATTTAATCTTATTATTTGTGTAACCGCGATTGCTGGCACAAATTTTATCAATAATTTTAATAATAGCCATAATTTACACTAATAAAAATTATAAAACTAATTACTACTAATTAAAACATATTAGACTAATTAAACTATTTAAATTTAAAAATAATCCCAAAACAATTTATATGTAAAACTTTTTTAAACTAAAATTTTTAACAAAAATAAAACAAATTTTTTTCTAGAAACTTTTTACTTTTTTTTACTTAATTGTAAGGAACAAAAAATTAAAATTTAATTTTTTATTTTTAAAAATATTTTTATTATTTAAACCTTTTATTTTAAAAAGTAAAATAATTAAATAATTTAAATACAAAATCCTTTAATAAATTAAATAAGCTAAATAATCATAAACCTCCTTTATTTTAATAAATTAAACATATAAACTAAACTAAAATAATTTAAAT